>OY856415.1:118834434-118849434 GCA_963693085.1 Alisma plantago-aquatica | reverse complement strand
TAAATATATTTGATTCATAAATTACATTTATAATATGTTAAAAATTGGGAGAAGTATCTAACAGTTTTAATTGTTATCTCAAATTAATATTTAAAAATTAATGATATGAGGTTAAAAGAATTGAGTTTTTACTTTCCTTATGATGGTTTGGAAAGGAATCTAAAGTGTAGACATTTCTGATATCACAATTTGTAAAATATATACATGATAAGATGATGATTTGAATTTGAAATCAACTATCAATGGAGACATCTAAAATTCAAGTTCAGAGATTGCACTTAATCTAAATTAGAAGTGGTAACTATTATAATAATGTTTAGTATTTGGACTAAGTGTTTAATTTATTAAACAAATATATTCCTAAAAGTTGCATTAGAGAGAAATATATTTAAATATAAATAGTTATTTTCATAAAGTGTAATAATAAAATATAACTCAGTTTTACTTATCTATATTATAATTGTTATCTTAGTATAAACTAATTTTACAACTATATAAATTTCGAAATGTAAGAAGAAGTTCATGAAATGTCTTGATTTCCCTCTAATGGCTTGAAATCAACACAAAAAGTCAATACTTAATCCACACAAATATTTAAATAATATATGTTAATAAGTGAAATATAAATATATTTTTTACAAATTATACACACCAATATACATAAAATAAGTAATTTTTTTCACAATATAAAAGTTCATAATGAAATTCTTTTAAAATATGTTAGACATATGTATTAAAAATATGCAATGATACATAATAGAACATTCATTATACATTTTTATTTTTCATCCCTTTTATAATTTGTTCTATGAAAAAAGATTAGTTGGGTAATTCTTACATAATTATACAAAATGGATTTCTTTTTACAGTACGGAGAAAAATCTATGTCGTTTCTTGTGAAAATGGATGTACTTGGGGCAAGAGTAATAACAACAAACTATTGAACTATAATAGTATCAATTTCAAAAAATAACTTAAAATCACAAAGTCAATATCGATTTATATTAGCTTGAGAATGTTTAAGGTTTATATGATCCTAATGTTTTTTAGAATCTGGAAGAAGTCTTACAAGAACTACTTTAAAGATACTCCTATAAAAAAGCAACATATATAGTGCCTTCATTATTTTGTAAATGGGATATTCAACAACTTATAGATGAGTAACTAAGTTTACTTGATAAGTGAACAATATACTCAAATGTCTTTGATATGATTTCTCAAAGACCCATAAACTACCTCTACATGTTGTGAAAAAGCTCTTATAGATTCATCATTCTCTCACATATATTTTTGAGAATTTTGAGTCTTCTTTGATTATTCTTGAGTATGCTTTCAGAAGTCGAGAGCGAAAGAGATGATGGAATGACATATAATATGCAAAGAATAACTTCATAATTAACCTGATAAACTGACTTGACAAATTAGCAGATGAACTCTTAAATTAACTTGTTAAATCAATAGCTTGAGCAACCATCTTAGAACTAATTGCTCAATGATTCATCAAATACCTCCTCATGTTGGGAGAAAGCCTGTGGAGCTTCCTTGTCCTCTCACTGATATTTTTGAGAGGTTTGAGTTGTGTTGAAATGTATGTCATTGTAGTTAAATTGTATAAATAAAGCCAATTTCTCTGAGAATGAAAATATAAACATTTGGAGGAAAATATGTTGTCTTTGAAATGTGTGTTTTAACAGAATTGTCTGTGTGTCTATTTTTTAAATTACTAACACCAAAATCTTGGATAAATTTTAGTTTCTTATGGAATATTTATTGACATCGCTCATTTGCAAATATAGAAAGAATGGTTGAATATCCTACCACGAATAATAGCCTAATTACTACATTTCCAACATGACCTCCTTCATATGTGTCTACATAAAAATGGATGACATGAGAATTTACAATTTTAATCTCGCATGACCCGTTGATGGTCGCAAGAGATTGTAAATTAAAAAAGAAATAAAAAGAGGTGCACATTTTTATGAAATGCACAAAAGTATAGGCACAATAACTGATAAGGGTTTACTATTACTAATTGCATCAAACTATCAACATAACAAAGTGTGAGTACAAAAGTAGATCACCAAAAATTAAACTTATAAGCATTCATTGGACAAGTGGTCCTTGCTAGTACGACCATCACGATAAGTACACTTATATTGGGAAATAACAAAATGTTCCTTTGTATGTTAGACATAGAAATACACAATGATAAATATTGGAACATTAATTATACATTTTTATTTTTCATCCCATTTATAATTTGTTCTATGAAAAAAGATTAATTGTGTAATTTCTTACATAATTGTGCAAAATGTATTTCTTTTTTTAATATGGAGAAAAAAAATCTATGTTTTTCTTATGAAAATGGATGTACTTGGGGCAAGAGTAACAACAACAAACTATTGAACTACAATAGTATTACTTTTAAGAAATAGCTCAAAATCACAAAGTCAATATTGATTTATATTACCTTGAGAATGTTGAAGGTTTATATCTTCCTAATGCTTTTTAGAAATCTGGAAGAAGTCTTACAAACAATACCTTAAAGATACTTCCATCAAAAATCAACATATTTAGTCCCTTCATTATTTTGTAAATGTGATATTCAACTATTTATAGACGAGTACCTAAGTTTACTTGATAAATTAACAATAAACTCTAATGTCTTTGATATGATATCTCAATGACTCATAAAATACCTCTGCATGTTGTGGAAAATCTCTTATAGCTTCCTCTTCTCTCATAAATATTTTTGAGAATTTTGAGTCTTCTTCGATTATTCTTGAGTATGCTTTCAGAAGTCGAGAGTGGAAGAGATGTTGGAATGACATAGAAGATGCAAAGAATAATTTGATAATTAACCTTATAAATTGAGTTGACAAATTAGCAGACGAACTCTTAAATTAACCTTGTTAAATTAACAACTTAAGCAATCATGTTTGAACTAATTGCTCAATGATTCATCAAATACCTCCCCATGTTGGGAGAAAGCATGTGGAGCTTCCTTATTCTCTCACTGATATTTTTGAGAGGTTTGAGTCGTGTTGAAATGTGTGACATTGTAGTTTAATTGAATAAATAAAACCAATTTCTCTGAGAATGAAAATATAAATATTTTGAGGAAAATATGTTCTCTTTGTAATGTACTAATGTGATTTTCATTCCAAATGGACAAATATTTTTATACTTCGATTAATTCAATGTTGGTATATGACCTTCTATTAATGTGGGTATTTCTATTTCCAGAGTAGGATCTGCTGCTCAAATTAAAGGCATGAAGTAGGTAGCTGACAAATTAAATTAGAACTGGCTCAATTTGCGGAGTTAGAAGCTTTTACGCAATTTTCTTCTGATCTTGATAAAGCCACTCAGAATCAATTGGCAATAGGTCAACAATTACACAAGTTGCTCAAACAATCCCAATCAGACCCTCTTGTAGTCGATGAACAAATACTTATTATTTATATCGTAATGTGTGCTTTAATATATTTGTCTGTGTTTCTATTTTTTAAATTGCTAACACAAAAATCTTGGATAAATTTTAGTTCCTTATGGAATATTTATTGACATAGCTCGTTTGCAAATATAGAAAGAATGGTTGAATATCCTACTACGAACAATAGCCTAATTACTACATGTCCAACATGACCTTCTTCAGCTGTGTCTACATAAAATAGATGACATGAGAATTTTACAATTTTAATCTCGCACGACCAATTGATGGTTGCAAAAGATTGCAAAATTAAGAAAGAAAGAAAAAGAGGTGCACGCTTGTATGAAGTGCACAAAAGTAAAGGCACAACAACTGATATAAGGATTTACTATTACTAATTGCATCAAACTATCAACATAACAAAGTGTGAGTACCAAAGTAGATCACTATAAATGAAACTAATAAGCATCTCATTGGACAAATGGTCCTTGCTAGTACGACCATCATGATAAATAGACTTATATTGGGAAATAACAAAATGTTTCTTTCTAACCTTCTCAAAATATATACTATTGTTACCTGAGCAAAGAGGGCTTTTGTACCGGCTCGGAGGCTATGGTCACTGTCATTCTCTTGGTCACCTTGTCCTTTATAGTGGCTTTCAGTTTGATCATTGAACGGAAGCAGTAACCTTAGCATCAAAGGCATCCTTTGGCTTCCCGTTGGTCGTCAACCCCACCTGGGCATAGACAACAACCTTAGACTATGGAGTAATGTTGACTCAGCAGGATTTAGTTTTAAGTGTTCTCAGAAAAAAAAAATATATAAAGACATCCATCAAATATTATAAACAAGAACAGATTTTGTAGTCTCATCACCTTAAACTACTGCAGGTTGGCCTTCGAGAAAGCATGTCCTTCACGCCCATATATGCTAGTATGCTTTTTGAAACTTGGCTGCTCCTTGGCCAACATTTGTGAAAACTAGACTTTAACCCTGCACAATGATTCAAACATGTGATTCAATATTTCGTTGCACAATTAAGATGTCCTAAACTCAATCTAGGGACATAGAGGCTAGTACAAGAGTTACCTTGTTGTTGATATGGGCGAAGAAAATTACTACAGAAACTATAGGTGTGATGATGACGGTAACTTTGACATGATAGTCTATTGCTTGAATGTCCACGGTTTGCAAGATGAACTTGACCCAACAATTTACAAACTAAAGATCCTTCTATGTTTGTATTCTAGACTGGAAAGAAGTGAGTACCATAAAATACATGAGAAATCATGTTGTACTTGTACTTCAGTTCAGTCCGGAAAGATGGAAGAAACATGAATCTTGTTAAAAAGCACACTTAATCGTTGTGACAGAAGTATGCAATCACCAGATTAACACATGCTGCTATCTTGTAGATGGCCTCAGCATCGATAGAAAATGTGTGGATTTGCTAGTAATGTTTTGAACAAAAAAAGCAAGATGAAAATCAGAAACCTGCTTATATTTGTCATTTGCTAAAAAAATGAGGCGAGATCCTATATTTTAGTCGTACGATGACGGATGAGTAAGCCATTTTGAACGCTTCAAGTAATTTGGCCTCGTTCCCCGATACATGGTAACCCTCTCCTACATTTATGATTTTATGGTAATTAAGGGACGTCTCTATGAGACAATATTCATTTATTCCAAGTTGTTGTTTCAAGGAATGAACACTCTTGTCAACTTGGATAGAGATGGTTAAGAATAAGATTGACTGGGCAAGAGAAAGTTGTTGTTAAAAACGAATTTATAGGAACTGATTTATCAATTTAATAACAAAGTTAATACAAGCTGATAGTTAATCAACACAACACTCGTCTCATCTCAAGTGCAGCTCCAGCAATTTATGCCTTCTTGGGTGACTTGCCCTTAGCCAGTGATTTCTGAGCGGTCTCACCCTCCTTGGCCTTGCCACATTTCCTGGGAAGCAGTCACGGACTGAAGTTGGGGGAGGAAACCTTCATACAGGATGGTCACAACATCCAACAATTTTCTGAGCTTGTCGTCATTGCGGACGGAAAGGAGATGGTGTCGTGGGATGATGCGAGTCTTCTTGTTGTCCTTGGCAGGGTTTTCTGCTAGCTCCAGAACCTCAGCTGCAATGTCCTTCAGGATGGCGGCGACAAAGACGGGCGCTGCTTTCTGACCCTATGGGTGTAGGCTGTAGCACCCATTTTTCAGGTGTCGGCATATCCTACCGACGGGGAACTGCATGCCAGCCTTATAAGACCTTCACATTCTTCCTGGGTGTGCCCGCCTTGCGCCCTGGGGCAGCCTTCTTCGTCTGAGGTGTCCATCAGCTGTTAGGCTCTTCTTCCTCATGTTCCCTGTGACTTTTCCCTGCTCCTTACTCTCTTTCTCTTGGCTGAGCAGGTAGAGAGCTTGAAGCCAGATGGTTAGTCAAGATACAAAACAAAACTTCATTTGAAGATAACAACGAAAACGTAATTGATAAACAAGCAAAGGCCAAAAAGATATATAGTGACAAATACGCCCCTAACGATATATAGACAACATTTGTGATTCAGAGAGACCAATGTAATGCCTGCACATGACGTCGAACCCAAGTGATCCTTTGATTAATGATTAAAATCCTGTTTTTAACCTGCTAGTGGTGTCTATTGGTCACAGATTTTCATTGCTCGAGAGACAGATCATCAGGAAAGAAGGGCAAACAGATTGCTAACCTGTACGGATAAAGCAGAAGAGTTTGGAGGTGTAATATATAGGTCTATTTTTTTGTTTGGAGACAGGCTCACTCGAAAAGAAAACTGCTTAACGTTGGAGCACCTATAGATGCCGAAGATGATGGTATGGTGTGTCCACTGCAAGATTGTACCCGTCAACGTTTGCAGTCCGAACAGATGGATACAGAAGTGATAGGACCTAAGCACGTGCCCTGCACGCATACAAGCAATAGCAAGTAGCTTTTTCCCTTTTCCTGTAAGGCTGAGAGCCATTTTACAACCTTGGTCATTCGACCCTTGTAACGCGGTGCTCAGACATAGCTGGCACCGGGCACTTTGCCTATTAATAGCGCGAACGACCTGTATTCAGGCGTCGAATGCTTTTCTGACAATTGATTGTTGCTCTGTGATTCCCCTTTCTCTGATTGGGACCCGCCTTCGAGCGGGAGTGTCCTCCAAAATAGGTAGGAGAAGGCTGTCGCAGCGTCCTTCGCCTGCAGGTACTGAGCCGGAGCCTACCAAGAAGTTGTGCGATCGCTGGAGTAACAGTACAGAGTAACAGTACAGTAGATACAAGCGAGCGGCTTGGTAGAACTCCTAAGCAGTTTCGAAACTTGCGAGTTTGCCAAGGCTCGAGTATGGCTTGCCATGTCTTTGACGGAAAAGGCCAAGAAAATAACTTGCCACTCTTTTAGCCATGACCTCATGGCCTCATAGTGTAATGCTCCGAAAACAGAATCGAAAACTGCTTTACAAACGTGGAAAGAGAACATGAGTTAAGGGATAGAGGTAAGCGGAAAGACGTGGTTGGTTATATGGAGTAGTGATCCGTTTCAGGTAGTTAACATGTGAGAAATTGAATTAAAAGAAACAAAAATTCTCAGAAAAAAGGAGAGAAGAGAGAGAGTCAAGGAGATGCAAGGAATTTGAATTGTTGTCTTCTGATTGGTCTGTTTTTTTTGGAGAAAATAGATAATGACACTTTTGTAGTTTAGATGACAAACTCATTCTTTTTATAGTAGTGTATATATATATATATATATATATATATATATATATATATATATATATATATATATATATATATATATATATATATATATATATATATATATATATATATATATATATATTGGCTGCCCGCGCGGGTAGATTAGTTTGTTACACGTTCGCACGTGAGTGCCGTCCGGCGTACGTCTGTGCTATAAACGAACAGTCGGGATGCTTTCGCCGCCAACCTCGGACTTTGCATCCCTATCCTTCAGCATCTGGCCACCCTCCCAGCGCACCCGTGACGCTATCCTCAACCGCCTCATTGAGACTCTATCCACCTCCTCCATTCTGTCTTAGCGCTACGGCACTGTCCCCCGGGAAGAGGCGAACACAGTGACCACCGACGAGCTATGCTAGCAGGGACTTGATTATGGGGTTGCTTGCAAAAGAGCCGCAACATAGGTTGGGAGTGAAGAGGGGTGTCACGGAGATCAAGCAGCATCCTTTCTTTGACGGAGTGAATTGGGCGTTGATTAGGTGTGGCACGCCGCCGGAGGTACCCTAGAAATGACCTTGATCATTACCTCCAGCAGCCACCTCCTCCTGTGAACATGGGGAAGACAAGAGTGGATTAGGAACGAGGGGATATTAGAGAAAAAGATAAAGGGCAAGCTGGAACCTATGGCAAAGTGAACTGCTAGAAAAGATGATTGGAAAATGCTAGAAGGCTTGAAGATAAAGGGTCATGCTTTTACTCTCACTGCGGAACAAGAAAAATGATTGGAAAATGCTAGAAACTGAATTTTGATGCCTCCTATAGAGGTTCACGGGCGTAAATAGTGTTGGGTTTTAGGGGAGGCAGAGAAGGCAGCGGAAACAAAAATTTTCTCCCCAAAACCCAACACGAGGAAACGCGTCAACGTCTATATAATAGGAAAGGATGGTTTGTGGAATCATACCTTGTCCCGAGGCTTGCTCGACGACAATACCTCGCGCAATGCGTGGTCTTCAACTCCGGTCTTGGACGGTGTCTGTGCAACTCCTGGTCGCACCAGGACTGACGACTCCTCCTCTCACCGGACTATCGGATGACAGTTGTCCTCCTAAGCAGAAGTGTCCCTCCGCCTCTGTAGTAGTCCACACGGACCACCTGGAACTCCACACTCCTTGTCCCACAAGGAAGTGGAAGGAGTCGCATCCTCATGTTGACGTACTAGTCGCCAACACACTCTCCTACTGCCAGTTGCAACTACAGTTGTCCTTCCCTTGCTGCACCTCCCTTTGCGGGAAGCACTTGCTCGGGCTCTCTCTCGGTTACCAAAACCAGAGAGAATGACAACTTTGCAGAGCAACTGGTTGCAATGAGCTGTTGTCTGAGAAGCCCCCACTACCCCTATATATATAGGAGGGTCATGGGACAGGGTTCTCTATCCCGGGCAATGCGGGACTAAAAGCAGGAGTAGAAGGGTTCAAGATTTTCCACAAAACAACCAACTCGCAACTTGAACCGATCGGTTCACAAGTGAACCGGTCGGTTGGGGACCTGAACCGGTCGGTTGGAACACCAACCGATCGGTTGGGACCCATGAGCCGATCGGTTCACTTCTGAACCGGTCGGTTCACTTCTGAACCGGTCGGTTCGTGGTCCTGATCAGTTCCCGATTGACTTTCCTTCTTTCGTTTCTAATTGGTATCGAATACCAATCCTTGTTCCAATCAAATTGGGCAAGTGAAACGCAAGGAAAATTCTCACCGACCTGACTTTCCCAACTTGCTCGGTTGCACCAGTTGAACCGATCGTTTCAACACTTGAACCGATCGTTTCACTCTGACCATGAGCCGATCAACTCAACACTTGAGCCGACCGGTTCAGCAACCTCAGCCGACCGGTTCAACACTTGAACCGATCGGTTGGGAGTACAGGTTGTGCAGAATCAGTCAAATGCGATTTCAATCAATCCAATACTCCAATCAATATGTCCAACACCTTGAACAATATGGTATTGAGCTATCAATTGATTGAGTGTTTAATTGAACTACTAAACTCCTTTAGTAATCAATCTAAACATTGCTTGTGGACAAAACTCCTCTTCTAGGTTAAATCCTATGTGTGTGACCCTGTAGGTCCATTTCATGTTGGCAGTGAAAGTCCATAACACTTATGACTTCACAAGCAAAGAGCGGTGTCTAGTCACACATCATTTCTACCCAAGTGAAAGTAGAAAGTTGGAGAACAACTTTCATCCTACAATCCGTGAATGGTGTTACAGTGAATGTATAATTCCTTTGTCACTGATATCCCAAATGAACTCGAGGCATGGAACAGTCATCCTGTCAACGTTCATTCACTTTCTTGATCTCAGAGTAGATTGAACGAGATATGTATGACATCATTATCACATATTGATTCACACATGCGTGCGCACGCCTATCTTAATCCTACTCATCAAGTGGCCTTGGATATCAAACTCCCTCAGGAGGGACAAATTCCATATCTATCACTCACCCCTCAAAAGCCCCATGTGTCAAAGCCACTCAATCATCACCTTTATAACAACCCATGTTTCAGGACTGCGTTTGATGATGTCAAAGTGTGCCCAACGACATGTGTTGAGTGTAGTGATTTCAGGTCTAAGAATCACACTCACCACCATCACTGTGAGTACTGAATGTGACTACCATGTCATGGTTCCATGTGTCAAACTCACAGTGGGTCTGTCCGGTACACTTGTTCTCTAACAAGTACCTATGTGTTTGGTTTGATATCTCTATATCATGACTAATGAGATTCCGTCATCAACCAACACCACAATCTAGTCTTGTGTGTCATTACTGTCTATCTACCTTCCACAATGACATCCGACTAGGGACATAACAAGAATGTACAAACTCTTAGCATCCGTATGATCTCATCGTTCAGGTCCTTAACCTGAAAGCATACGTCATTGAGTACTGTCATTCTCTAGACATTCAATATGTTCTATCACTATCTCATATGACTGAACTAGAAAGAATTGGAAGCTTGCCTTTGATGTTTATCAAATCAATCTTAATGTATCCCACCAATCATCCCATGATTGGCTCTCAGGGCATACACACCAACAGACTCCCACTTGCACTGTGAGCCAATCACCCTTGAATCATATTCATAGTGATCTTTCAAACATGTCCCACATGTTACTGTGCTCTTAGTGCAAACATAGTGAGTAATGGCAACACCTTGCCAAAGTCAGTATAAAATGCATGTCTCTCATCTCTTCGTTGTACGTCGCACGTATGAGATGGAGTTTCCGTAATATGCGATCTAGTATTCCATTGCTAACCTTTAGCCACATTGCATGATCAAGGATTCCAAACTTGTCATCAATGAGTGGAATATAAGTTCATCTCATGAACTTTCAGATCCATATAGTATCCACTGTTGTTCACTAACACACAGATACTCTGCATTTCCCTTTTAAATGGTTTTATTGGAACACTTCCAATTATCAACAAACTTTCACTTTTATACATCCTATGTATATTTTGTGATTAATTTTCTGTCCTTTCGGAAGTTTGCATCAATGTAACTCTTTACATCAAACTCTTCCTTATCACCATAGAACTAGTATTTCTCAAGTACTTATCAAGTTCTCATGGTATTCCAGTAACCTTACTGGAAGCAGACATACATCCACTCGTCATGTTCCACATACGAGTTAATAGGATGAGCACATCAAATTGTCATGTCATACATACAAGATGATGAATGCATTTTATTCTTGCCATGTCCATACATGCAAGATAATGGGATGATTACATACATGATAGATCATATCTATTCTTAGTGTTCATATTCTTCATAAGAATTGGACACTTGGCCTTGGGATACTAACTCCATGTAGTATGGACAAGTTTTCTCCCACTGAATCTGTGCATACTGAACACTTCAGTACAGATTGCCAATGTATGCTTTCTCTTTTCAGGTCAAGAGGTTTTTCGAGAACTATATCTATAGATCTCTATTCCTATCATATAGGAAACATCTCTATCTTCCTTAAAGATTATTTCCACTTTTGGATTTCCATTCTAGAACATTTCCATTTCACATCAACATGTGAAATGTGAACACTCTCCCACTAAATCACAGATCCCTTCTTTATCTTTGACATATCAGTCAAACCCTTTGACTATATCATCAAAGTAAAGATCCAATTCTGAGTTGCTTGTACTCAATCAATCACATTGATTAGTCCATTGTAACTTATAGACTTCATTTGCATTTATGGATTCATAGACCTTATAGGTTGTGTCACATACACATCCTTGTTTTATTCCTCACAGGAATGCGGTTTTAGTATCCATATGCCAAATTTCTTAGTCATTAAGTTGCAATCAACAAGCATCATCCTTCTCAAAATGTTATCCATGTATCTTAACACTTAAGATTCATTTGCACTTATGGATTTCATCCAATGGGTGCTACCATCAAGGTCATACCTTATGGTTCACATGGATGTCATTTAGGATGTAATGGTCATAAACCATAACTCAAAATTCGGTTCCTCATATTCATCTAGATAGTTGACTCATCACATAGATAATTGAGGTGTATCTGTCAAGGATATAAGAACTCACAACCCTTGTGATTCTTAATTCCTTTGTTAGTGTGGGGTATTCTTTTATTAAGAAGAATTCAGTTATTTGATAATCATTCTCTAACTCGTTAGAGTATGATTCCTTCTTGATTTAGACATCACCATGCCTTAATCATGAGTTCACTATGATACACTATCATAATCACTAATAAGGATCTCAAACATTTGGTCCAAGTATTTCATTCATTGATCTCATCAAGAATTAACACTTTACCAAATTTGCACTTCATCTATGATAATCTTGAACACTTCAAGATATTCATATTGGTATTTCTCTAAATACCATTTGAAGTATTAGCACTTACTCCAATAGGTATGTAAATACATCACATGTATTATACCTAATAGGATAATCATTCTCCCACTACATTAGTGAAGATTGATTAATCATGTCCAAGATATTCATGTCTCTTACTGGTTCTCTAACCAAAAGAGTCTAGATTTATCCATCACATGGAAACTAGAAATGAATTTCTCATGATTGATGCTAATTTTATTGTTTGAGTTATCTATAACTTTTAGGTATCATTTTATCTTATGCATACTATGTATCGCAAGATAAACAAGGCATTGCCACAAAGATCATATCTTTAAGATTGAAACATCAACTTTATTAATTGTCGTCATTGTCATACAATGTGCAAAAATAAAGTGTTTCTTTCTTTTGGCAATATATGAAATAGCAGTTCTCAACTCTATTTCGTGCCCTTTAGGCTGAAATAAACTGAAAGGTACTCCTATCTATGGAAGAAACACTTGCTCCAATGATGGATACTCCTTTCTTGGTCGTTTCACAAAGGCCATCACTTCTTTGTGGATCTTGCATATCATATATGATAGATCCATATCTTGGTATCATATACCTCAGATAAAGAAGTGGTTCATTTCATGATACCTTAGGTGGAGATCTCCATCTCCTCCTTCATCTTCTTTTGTTTTTCCAGATATAGAGGGCAATTCCCTCATACACCCTTTCCCCATGTGCCTTGAGGCTGAAGATGGCTTGGATCGCTGGCTAGCATCAGAACACTTCTTAGCTTTGCCCTTGCCCTTGCCCTTAAGACTTACCTTTTCTTTGATCACATCAAAGATTATGGTTTGTCTTTCTTTATCTTTACCTCTACTATCCTCAACATGTCCAACAACTTTGTCAACGCTTGTCAAACTCGTTCAAGTTGTAGTTTATCATGAACTGTATGATTTTGCAACACTTGCAGTATCATACCAATAGCCAACTCTTGGCTCAGAGGGAATCCTTCTTAGTCAGGTCTTTCCACATACCCAATCACATTGAATGTGTGAATACCTTACTGGATCTCCTTCTGTCATGATATACTAGGACAGTGTCTTGGAGACATCATATGTCTCATGTTATCTCTGCAACTCATAGTTTAGATAACACAACATCAAGCACTCCTCATCAATGTCTTCCTCGGTATGCTTCCATAAGCATACTTTCAGCCATTGATGTGGTGGGATCGAGTCCATTTGGTTCTGGTATAACTAGGACTTAGAGCTTTCACTCTTTGATTGAGAACACTTCTCATCGTCCTAACCAATCGTGGAATTATTCCCATTTAATTTTTTGGTCTCAAAGACCGATCGCAAATAAAGTGATTTGTTGATTAACCATTTATTTTAACAAAAGGGAATATATGCAATTTTAGTCCGAAACTCATTTTGACTTATTTGATTGATTTGAAATTTTGACGATATAATTAAGCCTTTAATTAATTATCGCTCCCACTATTTTACTTCAAATTGATAGCCCTCACCATCAATTCAGAAGATTGCAGCGTACAACCTTCTAGTGGGCAAGATCCTGAAATCCTCTAAGTCATGAGTCAGCTAGGTCTGATCGCCCACAACTTAGATCTCTCAGGTAGGCAACTCTTGCCAATTGCATCATATGCAACTCTTGATAAGATGTCATATACAACTCCTTGCAATGATCATCTCCATGCCTCAAGGCACTAGATCCTATCTAGGTCACCTTGTTAAGTCTGACCCAAAGCAAACATGATGAATATGCACCCTGCTAGGGCAGACCCACACATTCATCCTTCACACTTCCACGAGATAGACGATGCACCACGCTAGGGCGTGCCCACACTTGGTCGATCAAGCTTTTCACGTGTGTCGCATTTGGAAGGCATCTAAAACTTAATATTTTAATGAGGGATTTGGTTTTTATATACATATACATATCCAATCACCACAATACATAGTACGTATCATATACATGCTATATCCCACAGAAAACATGCACAAACGATAAAAAGTGATGATTATGGCCATCCTAATGTGATTCCTCGAGCCAAGAGGAATCACGGTCATCTAGGTCAACATGACATGCAACCTGTACAAGATGAACATCTGTGCCTTGCCATCCGAGTTGATCAACTCATCACATGAATGATTTGTACTCTCCAGCCGATCGTCTGGGTGCCACCAACCGATCAGTTGGCTCCTCCAACCGATCGGTTCGCCTGGACGTCATGCATCTCATCATGTCCGCCACCCGGTCGTCTCGCTCCTCGATCGGTCATCAACCGATCGGTTCACTCCTTGAACCGACCGTCTGGAACGTCAACCGATCGGTTCACGCCTTGAACCGATCGGTTCATGCCCTGAACCGATCGTTTCAGCTGTCGTCAGATGTCCGTCGATCTTCGACATAACAGAAAATAAAATCTATCCTATTTATTACATTTCTTTAAAAAGGGAAACCCCGAGTTACATTCGGGGGGAGCAAAGGTAGGAAAGAATCTTGAATTATTTCGAGTTACATCAGGAATAAGAGAGGGAAGATCAGTGCACAGACCGAGATGCAAGCAACCACAAACAACCACACACAGATAGGGTTTTATAGGCCATAATCATGCTACACACATCCACCACAAAACTCGTTTAAGGGCGACGCGTATCGAGTGCATTAATAATACATATCATATATGTAATTTGGGATTTGTGGATTTAGGATTGGACATGCATAAAGCCAATATTATTCGCATCACATGCAATAAATAAAGGCGACAAACCAAAATCGATCATATCGATATTCCCAAAATATAGAGCAGTTAACGTGGCTCTAATACCACTGTTGGGTTTTAGGGGAGACAGAGAAGATAGCGGAAACAAAAATTTTCTCCCCAAAACCCAGCATGAGGAAACGCGTCAACGTCTATATAATAGGAAAGGATGG